>JADLZL010000693.1:0-10694 GCA_015844335.1 Chrysopogon serrulatus
AGTCGGATCAATCCCTCCTCGACGGCACAACTACACGATTGAGATGCATGATTACGATGCAAGAAATCAAAGAGCATGCGATAATGATGCAACGATTGTTAACCTATCTTGAGTACAACTTTCCTTCACGATAACCTCGCACTAAGAAGGTATGACTAGCGTCGATGATGACGGACTAACGATACGCAATCAACATGAAATGCCGAAGGTCATTAGGGTTAATGACCTAGGGTCATCACTCAATCCTAAAATCAAGCAACACTAACAAAGTGATTAAGGGTGATTACTAATTTATTAACCATTTTTACAGTCGTTGAAAGCCATTAATTAAGTTGCTAATTGGAGATTAATTAAACCCTAATTAAACAAAGAATTATCTAATTAAACATTAAGTAAAACTGTGTATTAATTAAACATAATACAAAAATTAGTCAAAACATGATCAAATTTCATGATTAAGATCATCATCATCTAATTAGCACACAAAATAAATTTCATAATTTTTGGACTCATATTTTAATTATTAAAAATCATGGAAGTTGCATTTATTAATTAAAAGAGCAATTTATGACATGAGCAAAATTTATTGGAAAAACAAAGTTAGTATTTTTCCTACATAGATCATCATTCAAGGATCACAAGCATATTTTTTTTTTGTATTTTTATCTGCCCAAATAAAATTAACACAAAAAGATGAAAACTATGCTTGATAAATCAATTTGGAAAAAAGAAAAGCATTTTTCCATCTTCCTCATGGCCAGCCTGCGGCGGCCCGCATAGCACGGCCCGGCCTGCTTTCCCTTGGCGCCACAAGACGCGACGCCCGGCCCAACCAAGCCCGGCTACGCTTCTCCCTTCTTCCTCTCTCGGCCGACGGGGTGACCCCACCCGCCGGTCCCCTTCTCCCTCCCTTCCTTTCTTCTCCGTTTAAACCGAAAAGGGGGCACGGCGGCGACGCCGGTGACTACCCTGAGGTGGTGACGACGTAGACGATTTACGACGACACCATATTACCTTCTCCTTTGATCAGGCGAACACGACAAGCTGGGATACGGCCATGTTATCGCACCGAGGCACGCGACGGTAGCCGACCGGGCGGCCACCGCGGCCAGAAGTTCGCTTGATGACACGGCGAAACTCCGGTGATCGACGGGCTTAGCTAGGGTTCGAGACGGTAAGGCGAGGCTCACCGCGACTTGTGGATGTCCTCGGCCGGAGCAGAGGGTGGTGACTGGGGGTGGAGACGCGCCACCGGGGCGCCTCGGCCGGGCCGCGAGGGAGAAAGAGATGGAGCGGCGTTTCCTAAGAACGATGGCGGCGCGCAAGGGGTTTCGTGGAGGGGCGCTGGAGGACTTGGCGGTTACCGACAAGGGATGGAGGGCGGTGGTGCTGAGTTGAATGGAATTGCGCCCGGGGCGGAGGTGATGGCGGGAGTTGGAGCAAGAAATGGAAAACGGCGGCAGTGGCGGCCGGTGGGTGATCGCTTATATAGGGCAGCGAGAGGATGGAGAGGTGCCTGGTGACTTCGCGACGGGGTTGAGGTGGGTGTGGGCGCAAAAGCCGGAGAAAGTGCGGAACGGCCACGGGCGGCGGCGACCGCCGGCATGGGTCATGGCGAGGTGGCACCCCCCCCGTAGCATCAGAAAGCTTGAGACACCTCCCCTTTTTCTTTTTAAAATTACTCAAAAACTTTAAATACAAGATGAAAAACTCCCAAAATACAGATTGCCCAAAATTTTGTGCTCTATAACTTTTATTAAGGAAGTTTGGTCAGATTCAAACTGGTTTTTGAATTTTAAATTCAAATTTGAAATTAAAGCAAAACCCTAACTTTAGGGATTTTAAAATTACTTTCAAATTTTGAATAAAAGATGAAAATCTCCAAAAATAAAAGTTGTTCTATTTCTCAAGATCTACAACTTTCATTTAGGAAGTTTTTCATGAAACCAAATAATTTTTGAATTAGAGTCTAAAACTCAAAAAGGGGGCAATTTCCAATTCAAACAACTTTTGGAATTATTTCAAATTTTATTCAAAAACTTGGAAAACTTTATATACCAAAGTTGTAGAGCTCAAAGAGATGCACAAACTTTATTTTTGAAGTTTTACCAAATTTTGAATATTTTGAGATGAAATTGTAAAGGGGGCAAAAACACTTTGGATTTCAAGCCTTTTGAAAAGGAATTTCAAATTGGACTTTTGGGCAATTAATTAATGATGTTGTGGTACTTTTCAAACCCAACCAATGGCATACTTTCAAAGTACAAACTTCATACTTTGAAATGGTACCAAAGTTTGGTAACTTTTATTAACAAAATTAATTATGGTTAGCTCCTAAAAATCGAACTTGAAATTCAAATCCAACACTTTAACCAACTAGGGTTAGGGTTTGGGATTCGATTCAATTCAATTTTAATTCTTGCTTTTGCATCATTTGACTTGTAAAACTTGGTTAGGATGTAAGTCGTGGTCAGCCAAGCACTTGTACACACCAAGGTTGCTTTTTAGTTGATCACCTTTATAATCGGGTTGCAAGTGAAATTTAAATGGGATACACATATGATATGAAAAAGCGCAAACAACCCTAGAATTAAATAAACTCATTTTGGTCATTTGCATTAGTGTTCTCTAATGATGAATGCTTATGCAATGATGATGATGACATGGCAGGTTTAGGTTAACGTAACACCGGGGGTGTTACACGCTACTAGCTCGGATTGATCAAGACCAAGGGTAGGGGCGCAAGAGGACGCTCACCACGACTTGATGTTTGGGTTGGTCTGGCCGGAGACAAGACGGAACAGGCGTTCACGACGGAGCGGATCGCGGCGGCGCGAATCGGTGGAGTGGCGGCGTTCGGTGACTCCGTGCTCTGCGGGAAAAGGATGGATCGATGATGATCAGTGAACAACGGAGAAGCTAGGACGATTGGAGGATAGGCTTGTGAAGCACGGTAGTGCTCGACCGCCGAGAGGGCTCGTGGCGGCTTCGGCCGGCCTACCGCGAGGAAGAAGAGGCGATTGAGCGAGGCTTTGGGGCGATGTCAAGCGCCGAGAATTGGTTCAAGGGATGCGCAAGAATGTTGCGGGCGTTGCAGGCGCAGCACAATTGGACCGAGGTGCTAGGGGGTGGCGGTGAATTGCCGCGGCGAGCGTAGGCGGTTCAACGGCGGTGGGGGAAAAAGAAAGAGACGCCGACGGCCGGCCCGTCTTTTTTTTATAGGGCACAAACAAATGGATGAGGTGGAGGGCAGGTTCACGACGAGGTTGAGGTGGGTGGTGGCGCGTGAAAGCCGGGGAAGGTGCGGGAACGGCCACGGCGGCGGCTTAATCGCCGGGCATGGGCACGGTGAGGTGGCACCCCCCCTCGTTGAACACCGTAGCACGTAGATCTTTTCCTCCCCCTTTTTCAAATTTCTCCCAACTTTTGAACTGAACTCAAAAATCTTCAAAAATATAGATTGCCCCAAATTTCATGCTCTACAACTTTTATTAAGAAAGTTTGGTCAAATTCCAAATAATTTTTAATTTACAGTTTGAAATTTGAAAAGGGATCAAATCCTAACTTTGAGGGATTTCAAAATTACTTTAAATTTTTGAATAAAAGATGAAAATCTCAAAAATAAAAGTTGTTCATTTTCTCAAGATCTACAACTTTCATTTAGAAAGTTTTTCCTGAAATTGAATATTTTTTGAAATTGAGTTTAAAATGCAAAAGGGGACTATTCCCAATTTGAAGAACTTTTGAAATTAGTTCAAATTTTATTCAAAAACTTGAAAAACTTTATACACCAAAGTTGTAGACCTCAAAGAGATGCACAAACTGTATTTTTGGAGTTTTCCTAAATTTTGAATATTTTGAGATGAAATTGAGAAAAAGGACATAGGGCTTTTTGAATTTCAGCTTTTGAAGGGGATTTTCAAATTGAATCTTTGGGCAATTAATTAATGATGTTGTGGTAATTTTTCAAACCCAACCAATGACACACTTTCAAAGTACAAAGTTCATACTTTGAAATAGTGCCATTGGTTAGCAACTTTTATTTAGAAAATTAATTATGGTTAGCTCCTCAAAATTGAAAATGATATTCGAACCCCAACACTTAGCCATTTCTAGCTAGGGTTAGAATTTGAATTCCCATTTCAATTTTGATTCTTTCTTTTGCATCATTGGCTTGTAAAACATGTTTGAGATGTGAGTCAGGGTTAGCCAAGCACTTGCAAGCAACAAGGTTGGTTTTAATTGATTGCTTTTTATAAACCAAAAGTAAAGTTGTGAGTGAAGTTTGGTGATATACACATACACATGCGATATAAAAGAGCGCAAACAGCCCTAGAACCGAATAAACTCATTTTAGTTATTCACATTAGGGTCCTCTAATTGTGAATGCTTATGCAATGCTTATGATGACATGGCAGGTTTAGGTTAACGTAACATCGGGGTGTTATGGCGACTTCATCCGGCCGAAGCCCGCTGCCAGCGGGCGATGGCCACGCCGGACGTCTCGAAAGTGGTGGCGTTTGAGGCACCGCAATGGCTCGACAACCACTGAGAAACCTCGTGGACGCCATCACATTGTCGACGCCTGCCCCGCTTCTCCACATGTGTCAAAGTGGCGGCCCGGGTGAACGGGGGCGGTAGGCCGCCCCGGACCCCATGGGATTCCCCGGGCAGCCCCTGGCCGGCAAGCGAGACGGCCATCTGCCACCCCGCCACCGGGCGAGGGCCGGGGCGTGGAAGCTTGCATTCCCGCTAGTGGTTGCCGCCCTTACAATTGAAGCAAATGGGGGTCTTGTGCAAGTGGCGACCTCTATGGGCGGTGGAGAGGCGCTGAGGCAATGGCCCGTGATCTTCCCTGACGTGGCCGTACCCCCGCCCGATCACGCAGGGCGCCGCCGCTGACGCTGTGCTCGGCGCCTCAGCGCGCCTGCGAGCGGCGGCAGACGAAGCCGCTAACCATCTTTTGTCCGGTGCCGAGGGCGCGGGCGATAAGGACCTTTGCCGCCGTGGACTCCGGCACTCTTAGCAGGGCCGAGGCGCATGATTAGGGACCTAGCCGCCGTTGGACGGGCAGTTCTAGCAGGGGCTTCCCTACCGGGGGTTGCCGACAGTTTTCTGGGCGACGGCGCTGGCGGGCGGGCGGGGCGACGCTGCTTCGGCAACTAGGCCCAATGCGTTGGTGAACCAGCACTACAAAAGGGGCTCTCCTCGCTGGGGCCGCTGCCGCTTGGCCGCCGACGACGAGGCGAGGCGGCGCCCAGACGGGCCGGGCGTGGCGAGGGGGCCTGCCGCTGCCACTCCCCCGGCCGCCTCCGGGGCGGGAGTGAACCAAGGAAGGAGCCCCGGGCGGAGCCCGGGCTGCCGATACCGGCCGCCTGACGGGGGGCCTGCCCATCGTGTCGCTGCCGCCGTCCGAACATCGGTGAAGTCTCCATCCTCTTCTGCCCTTGGACCGAAAAGGCGGGGAAGAAGGAGCAAGAGCTGGCGAGCGCTGCCAAGACGGCAAACGGCTGAGGGAGGCGGCCCCCTAAGCTGCCTCGGGCGTCCTCGACAAGGCAAGGCGAGGCGGGGGAAGCGGATGGGCGATTGCATGGCCGCGCGGACGCCGGGCGGGTGTCGGGAGGCCCCCGCGACACCGAGGATGGCCGGCAGCAAAGGCGCCGTCAGCCGCTGGGGTCGGTCGAGGCTCTCGGGCCGAGGGGCTCCAGGTCCGGGGGGCGCTGCGGCTCGCAAACCGTCGAACAGCTTGGCGGCGGCGGTGGGCTGGGGCGCCTGGGGCGTAGGGAGGGGGCTCGCTGGGTGGGGGGGGGAGAGGGGCGCACGGCCGGCTCGCCCCTGGTCTCCGCGTACTCCGCGGCGGCGGGCGCTTGCTTCGCGACGGGCGGCGGCGGGCGACCGAAAGCAGTGGTCGGAGCTGGGCCGCGCCAGGCAAGGCCGCTGGCCACGCCATGGGCGCCCAGCCAGCGAGGGAGGGCACGGTGCCGGGCGCCCAAGGCCCCGGCTGATGATCCCATAGCTCCTCAAAATATATCTATAGAAAATCCAAATATAGTAATTGGTCTTAAATTTGGACCCATTATTTTTGATGAGAAATATATCAAGGACATGGATAAATTTACTGCAACTGGCCTATCATCAAATATCCTTTTTAAAGGTGCATTATTATTTGCAAAAGAGAAGGAAAGGAAGCAAAGAAATCGTATCAGTGTTGGTTCAAGTGTTGATGTCCATGAGGTATATCCAACGTAATTAGCATCCTGGAGGGAGTATTTTATTAATATATGTATATGCTGTTCAGATGGCCTGCTAGTTTAGATGAGGTGGTCACGTATTTTATTTCCTAAACTAGTGTCCGTCAACGTAGAGTACGTGTTTTGTTTCTTTTAGGTGCTGGTGAGTCAAGTCTAGTTGCGTCAGGTCTACTGGAATTGAGTCGGACGTGAGTTGGGTTGAGTCCAGCCAGGTCCAGCGCCTGCGTGCGTTATATTGGCCAGGAGTCAGCTGTGTGCGGGTGGATTTTTTTATTTGTTGGAGTTTATCTCTCGTCAAGCCGCCGCTCAAGAACCCTAGCTGGGTTGGGGTGACTGATCCAGATCCTTCGTGGATTTGTGTGGAGTGCGTGATCGAGCTGCTGCAGTTCGGGTGCGTCGCTTGGAATTCTTGGAGTTCCCCATCTTCTGATCGTGGCTCGCCGTGGCCGCGGGTGGAAGATTTATCTAGGGTTGTCTTTGGTTTTGCAGCTGCTACGACAGATTTTTGTAAGCCAATCGTGACCTGCACTATTATTTTATTCGAATACTCTTGAGTTGGACAATCTGCTTGTTTGACGTGAGATTAAGTGGAATTCAGTTATCCTTGCTTTATCGGTGTGTGCCACTATTATTTATCCTTTTACGAAAGTGTATTACAAGTAGTGTTCATTATTGCCCGTTCGACGCCGCCTGCTGCCTGAATTGTTAAGTTGGAAGCTTTTGATTCTAACAAGCTGCGAGATATAGTTTGCCACCCAAATATATATATAGCTGCGTTTGCCGGATTAATAATTTCAGAATATTATTTGTGATTGCTATTGCACCGTGAAAGATTGGGATAAATCTTGGACAGCGTAGGCGTGTCCTCATCAGGTGGTATCAGAGCCTGGGTTGTTCACGGTGCATTTGAGTTTATTCAATGGCTGATTAGTCTTGCTAACAAGGAAATTAAGTGTGTGCCCATACTTTATTTAATAACCGAGAATTGCTATTACTATGATTGGGAAGATGCTATGGAGGATTTTTTTATGGGTCGTGGACTCATGCCACACATGCGACTTTTCTTTGCTAAGAAGACATTTTTCGATAATCTATCCGCGGTGGTGGCGTGAATTACATAAAGGACACGTCGGGAGAGGAGAAGAACCTTGCAGGACATGGCATGATATGAAAGCCGTGCGGCACCGACTTGATCCTCCTCCTAAGCCAAAGAAGATAGCGATGCTTTGGTGCAAAAGACTCTCTAGCCAACAAGTCGGGTTGTTCGTTCCTCCCTGGGCTGATTCTATCTTTGGAACCGAGTATCATCCTGCTTCTAATCGGCAAGCTGTTGATATTAATTCTCATAATAAGTTAGCTTCTAGTGCTACATATGGCAAGTCTCTGCATGCTGATAATTTTTCTCCTCTGAAATTGAAGGAAGCTACCGATCAAAGAAATTATGGTAAAAAGTTCTCTGCTTTTGCCGGCAGTTCTCTTAGTCCCACCAGAAAGTGCATGGCAGCAAGGGAACTTCAATATGTTGACAATCAGCAGTTCATGGTTCCTGTTAAAAGGTTGGAGGCTAGTTCTTCTGCATTTTCTTATGCCAAACCGCCAGAGAAGAACTATGCTAGTTATATTGCTGCAATTTCTTTCGATTCTCCAGCACACAGCAAGGAGGTTGCTGTAGTAGAGAAAGAGATGGAAGAAAAAATCTACGGGACCATTGATTGATATTGTTGATGATACAACAAATGGGTTATCTATGTTGGCTCAAGAAGTCAAACATGATGATACTATTGTTCAAGTCAAAGGGCAGCGGTCTAATATATTTCAGTCCGAGTGCAAAATTCAAGATAAGGTATGCAAATTGATTATTGATGGTGGTAGTTTCACTAATGCTATTAGTTCAGATTTGGTGCACGCATTGTCTTTGTCTACGCGGAGGCTTCCAATGCCACGTTATATGCAATGGATGAATCAAAGTGGTACATTAAAAATTACTCATAAGGCACGAGTGAAATTTTTTATTGGAAATTATGTTGATACAGTTGACTGTGATGTCGCACCAATGAGCGCATGTCATTTATTGTTGGGTCGCCCTTGGCAGTTTGATCTTGATGCTACTCACGGGGGTCATTCCAATAGTTATTCGTTTGTGCACAAGGGAGTTCATCATGTGCTCAAACCGATGCCATATAGTGATATTGAAGCTGATGTGTTTGTTGCTGTTAAAATGAAGAAAAAGCTTGCTGCAATTACCCCGAAGCCGAGGACGGCTTTGCTTCAAGGGCAAGAGAATGATGAGATTTGTGCTGCACCAATGATTATTACTGATAGCGTCCTAGATGTTCCATTAATTATGGGTGATGTTACTCATGATATTTCTTTGCTGAATAATATGGTTCCAAAAATCAATTCCATGGATGATATGGCAGTAAAGTCTCAAGCTATTGTTTATGAGTGCCCAGGCAAGCATACAACTGCTACTTCCGAAGATAATTCTAATGGTGTGACTAAACCAGTTTCTGTTGTGGCCAACAATATTCCTAGTAATGCAACAAAAGATGATTTGATGATTAGTTCTATGTGTGAGAGTTCTGGAGCTTACTATGATCAACAAAGTCCAGCAATGGTTGCACATACATCATCTATGCAGTTTGGTCTAGAATCTAAATTTGTGAAGCACAATAACAAGAATTATGGGGATATAATGGAGAATTTACCTGAGGATACTCCAAAGCCGGGACGGCTTTGTTTCAAGAAGGAGAGGATGATGAGCCCATAGCTCCTCAAAATATATCTATAGAAAATCCAAATATAGTAATTGGTCTTAAATTTGGACCCATTATTTTTGATGAGAAATATATCAAGGACATGGATAAATTTACTGCAACTGGCCTATCATCAAATATCCTTTTTAAAGGTGCATTATTATTTGCAAAAAGAGAAGGAAAGGAAGCAAAGAAATCATATCAGTGTTGGTTCAAGTGTTGATGTCCATGAGGTATATCCAACGTAATTAGCATCCTGGAGGGAGTATTTTATTAATATATGTATATGCTGTTCAGATGGCCTGAGAAATATATCAAGGACATGGATAAATTTACTGCAACTGGCCTATCATCAAATATCCTTTTTTAAAGGTGCATTATTATTTGCAAAAGAGAAGGAAAGGAAGCAAAGAAATCATATCAGTGTTGGTTCAAGTGTTGATGTCCATGAGGTATATCCAACGTAATTAGCATCCTGGAGGGAGTATTTTATTAATATATGTATATGCTGTTCAGATGGCCTGCTAGTTTAGATGAGGTGGTCACGTATTTTATTTCCTAAACTAGTGTCCGTCAACGTAGAGTACGTGTTTTGTTTCTTTTTAGGTGCTGGTGAGTCAAGTCTAGTTGCGTCAGGTCTACTGGAATTGAGTCGGACGTGAGTTGGGTTGAGTCCAGCCAGGTCCAGCGCCTGCGTGCGTTATATTGGCCAGGAGTCAGCTGTGTACGGGTGGATTGGATTTTATTTGTTGGAGTTTATCTCTCGTCGAGCCGCCGCTCAAGAACCCTAGGCTGGTTGGGGTGTGGATCCAGATCCTTTCGTGGATTTGTGTGGAGTGCGTGATCGAGGCTGCCGCAGTTCGGTGCGTCGCTTGGAATTCTTGGAGTTCCCCATCTTCTGATCGTGGCTCGCCGTGGCCGCGGGTGGAAGATTTATCTAGGGTTGTCTTTGGTTTGCAGCTGCTACGACAGATTTTGTAAGCCAATCGTGACCTGCACTATTATTTTATTCCGAATACTCTTGAGTTGGACAATCTGCTTGTTTGACGTGAGATTAAGTGGAATTCAGTTATCCTTGCTTTATCGGTGTGTGCCACTATTATTTATCCTTTTACGAGAAAGTGTATTACAGTAGTGTTCATTATTGCCCGTTCGACGCTGCTGCTTTTGCCTGAATTGTTAAGTTGGAAGCTTTTTGATTCTAACAAGCTGCGAGATATAGTTTGCCACCCAAATATATATATAGCTGCGTTTGCGGATTAATAATTTCAGAATATTATTTGTGATTGCTATTGCACCGTGAAAGATTGGGATAAATCTTGGACAGCGTAGGCGTGTCCTCATCACCGACGGCGGGGGGGCCGGCCCGCGGAGGCCGTGAACGGCCGGCGGCAGCCGGCCAGGCGCGCCCCGTGCCGGCAGTGGAGAAGCGGGGGGGGGGGGGGAGGGCAGGGGCGCCGGTGGCGGGGCGAAGCCGAGCTCCGCCCCGCGCCAGATGGTCGCCCGGCGGCGGGGCGTGCCCGGCCGCCCGAGGCCGAGGCCACTAGCCGACGGCGGCGCCAGCGCCCAAGGCGAGGCGAGGCCGGTGAGGGGAAGGTGGAGAGGAGGAGGGAGGGAGGTGGGCAGGGGGCTAGGGCGACATGCGGGCCGCCCGGCATCAGTTCGATCTCACAAAAAGCATCGACTG
>JADLZL010000696.1:0-33861 GCA_015844335.1 Chrysopogon serrulatus
GAAATAGCTACAACTATGACTTGGTTGTCTTGGCAGTTAAGCTAAGTTCAAGCTTTTGTCCACTGTGTAACTGATAACCTGTTGTAATATGTTTTAGTGTGTGAATGTGTGAGGTTATTACTACTACAGAAAAGATTTTGTGAGATGGTACTAAAACATTAACCAAGGCGGTCAGAAAATCCAACCGTCTCGAGAAAATCTTTGGGCGATTAACGGAGGCGGTCGTTTTATTTACCAAGGCACCCAAAAATAATGGTCTCGTAAAATCTATTCACGAAGACAGTCAATTTTATTTACAGAGCCAGCAAAAAATGCTTACCTCCTTAACTTGATTTACAGAGCACCCCTCTGGAAATGATCTCAATTTTTGGCCTCCTTGGGAAAAAGGTCAAGGCCCAAGAGGCTCAGGCGAGGCTTGATAGTTGTGTACGAGTATAAATATGTGAAGTTAGATTTTTCGGTTTCATTCTCTCCTCTCACTAAAACACACACGAGCTCCTCTCCCTCTGAATACGGAGGCAATGTCCCTTCTCCCTCACCTCAGGGGTGGCCCTCCTCCCCCCTCTGCTAACGGGGTGACACCCGCCCCAAACCCACTCCGCTCCAGAGCATATGAAACAACTACCCACACCCAACCCGACCCCAAAAACAATTAATTAACCTGCCCCAACCCGCCCCACTGCTCGCATAAACCCGCTGCAACCCGTCAAACACTCTACGCGGCCCCATCCTCGTCCGCTCGTCCTTTTATCTGCAATCAATTAGGCTTCGAAGGAAAGCAGGTCCGTGCACTCGCCACCATCTGAGAAAGCAAGCAACAGACGTGTAGTAAGGCCTTGTTTAGATTACCCTCCAACTTCCAAGTTTTTTCACTCTCTCTCCATCACATCAATTTGTACCCGCATGTAAAGAGTATTAAATATAAATAAAAAAAATAACTAATTACATAGTTTT
This sequence comes from Chrysopogon serrulatus, assembly GCA_015844335.1. NCBI lineage: Eukaryota > Viridiplantae > Streptophyta > Magnoliopsida > Poales > Poaceae > Chrysopogon > Chrysopogon serrulatus. The sequence continues at coordinate 955 of JADLZL010000696.1, forward strand.
GTTGTAAATCACGAGACGAATCTTTTGGCCTAGTTGGGCCACGATTGGACAATATTTACCACAAATAAACGAAGTCTTCTGAGGACTTTACAATCTCTCTCCTCTCACAAATTTGTTGCCGCATATAAAGAGTATTAAATATAAATAAAAAAATAAATAATTACATAGTTTTGTTGTAAATCACGAGGACGAATCTTTTAAACCTAGTTGGGCCACGATTGGACAATATTTACCAAATAAAAACGAAGTCTTCTGAGGAACCGTCCAAAAAACTCACATGAAACTAAACAAGGCCTAAGACTTTCCAGATTGGACGAGAAAGCACGTGCATGCCAGTACTGCTCAGTCCCATGGCCGCCACACTCGCACTGCGTGGCTTCGTCGTGCTCATGCCCAGCAGGTTGCAGAAAGCAGGGCTCTTGTACCCAACCCGCCCCAACCTGTATCTGCTGTAAACCCAACCCGCCCCGACCCATGACGTAGCAGCACCCGTTCCACCCATCCACAGGCACCCCATCTCAAAACCCACCCCAAAACACCCATTACACCCCGCCCCGTTAGCAGGCTGACTGTCTTGAGCTGTGGCCCTCCTCCCTCTAAGCGGCAGTGGATGCGGTAGTGTGCCCCACTGGTATAGAAAACATTTTTACAGAAGGTGCTAGAAGCATCTTCACGGGCGGCCGACTAAGTGAACCGCCTGTAAAAATCGTTGCCTAGAAAACATGAAAATATAGCAAAAAAATATTTTTAAAAAGGCAAAAAAAAATTTTGAAACCGGGAGAGGCACCCACCCCACTTCTCTCCGCGCAAGTCGCAAGTCGCGCATTTTTTCGAGGTAAATCGTCGCCAAGCCGGTGGGATTCGAACCCGCGACCTTGGCCTCACGCGATCCCTCCCTTACCACCGCACCACACACTCACTTGTGACTATATCTCATTTTTTGTTCCCCACATATTATACAAATCCGACAGAAAATTGAATATTTGAGAGTCCAAATGAATTCAAATGAAAAAGTGGTGAACTACAAAGTTTCATAACTTTTCGAGATCTACAACTTTCATTTAGAGTGTTTCTCTATGCGAGGTCATTTGCAAAATTTGAATTTCAAATTTGAAAATTCCGATCGTAGTTTTCCATAAAAAGATGACTTCAAATGAAAAAGTTATCAACTACAAAGTTTCATAACTTTTCGAAATCTACAACTTTTATTTTTTCCATCCGAGGAAGTTTAAAAAAACACAAAAAACACAATTAACATAGGCGGTTTAAAATGAGGGGCCTTTGTGTAAATACAATTAACACAGGCGGTTCTCTATACAAACCGCCGTAAAAAACTGTATTTTTTTACAGGTGGTTTACAATGAGGTCCGCTTTGTGTAAATGCCATTTACACAGGCGGTTGTTATTGTAAGCCGCCTCGTGTAAATGGACGATTTACACAAACGGTTAAGTTAAAGAAGACGCCTGTGTAAACATATTTACACAGGCGGATCTCTTTGATGGGCCCACAATTTTTTCTCTTGGCGTCATAAAATTGTGATCCTTTGAAAAAAAAAAAAATAAGGTGCCGGGAAAAATGATTTTTGTACTAGTGCCCTCCCCCATAGTGGCAACAAAGCAACACGAGCGGTGGTGTGGTGTGGCAGCTCCACTGCAGGTTGTGCACGATGACTCAAGCCTGCGGGCAGCGGCATGGTGGCGTGGCTACGCACGAAATCCACTGGATCAAGTTGCAGACAGTCCGCGGCACACTCCGCCCGGTGACCTTCGATCTCCACAGCCTCCTCCACCTCCACCTCCACCAGATCTGCCGGTGGGGTGCGCATGGTGCGGCCTCCTTCCCTGCTGGCAGCGGATCCGGCAGCCCGTGCAAGATATTCGGAAGAGGCGACGCATCCAAGTGTGGATCCGGCGGTAGATCTATGCCCTCTTCTGGCAGCGGATCTGATGGAGGACGGTCCCAACGAGCGGCGGCACGCACGTGTGGATCTTGCAGCCATGGATGGGCTCTCGGTGGGCTTGTCCATTTTTATTTTTTTATAATTGATTTACTGAGGCAGGCATTTGAACCTCCTCAGAAAAGATTGATTTATTGAGACCTTTGAATCGTGATATCTACCTTGTTTAATCCATTTCGCCACCCTCCAAAAAATTGATGCAGTAGTTAGCGACGAGGTACATCTTTCTTTTTTATTTTAATATTCTTTTTCTATTTTGTTTTGTTTCTATTCACTATGAAGGCACATTGAATAACAACAGCTTATATGGAGGGCAAAATCCACCTCTGTGTCAGGGGCTCCAGCAGTCCTACCCGCGTGTAGGCCAAGCCATGGATTGTCTTTTGAGCTCTTTGTATCATCTCATCTCTTTAGAGTGGATGAAGGAAATAATGAGAGCTTTTTCTACGGTTTCTTTACCATGGATGAAGGATAAGGAGAAAACCAAAAGAAGACAGAAAGAAGAGAAAGAGGTGGGCGATGAATAAGAGGAGAGAAAAACAAGGGAAGACGAACCTCCTCCCTTGGAACACTCATCCGCCACTGCTTAAATGTTGTAGAACTATTTCAATTAAGTATACGTTCATATTTTTTAGTTATTACAGGCAAAATTTGAAGTGATCTTGCTACCTAATGGCAAACTATAGGGTTTATCGGTGTCCCCAGTAAAAGAAGCCAAAATTTGTCCTCGGCAAAATTAGGAAAATACCATACTCCTTCTGTTCCTTCGTAAGTTCGTCTACAATGCATTAAGATTAGAGATAGTTAGACTTTATAGACTTTTACTATCAAATCATATAGCATATTTAGTGTATGACAATTTATATAAAAATATTCCTATTTACAATCTTTTAATACATCATTGATTTTGTATAGATTGATTGGATATAGTAAGGAAATTTGATGATTAAATTGTTCCCCCTTCGCTCCAAATTATAAGCCATTATAGTGTTTCTCGGTACTTTCGTTCCAAATTATAAGTCATTCTAGTGTTTCTCGATACATAGTATTTACTATATCTAATATCTAGATGTGTAAACAAAATTTATACCTACAAAAAAATTTACAATTTAAAATGGGTCAATCACTTCTTAATATTTTTTCTACATTTTAGTATGCTTTTAGAAGAAAGAGACAACTCCCCAATAGACAAAATATTATTTATTTATAATGGAAGAGAGTGAGTATACCGGTATTGTCTCGAAGTTAGGATGCAATGGACACATTTATTTTGGGAATAAAGTGAAGATCTGGCAGTTACACGACGCCAAATCGCCAAGAGTGTTGTACTGGTGTTACGGCATGTACAATGATGCTTAGGTATGAGTACATGTAAAAGAGAAGACTGCTACATCATTAAACACATATATACTCCCTCCGTCCCAAAATAGATGACGTTTTGGGTGTTCGTGCCACAAGTTTGACTCGATTTATAGAAAATACGTATAATATTTATATCTCTAAATAAATTTATTAAAAAACTACATCTAAAGATCTTTTCAACAATACTAATTATGATACTAATCGATGTTATTTACTATTTTTAAAAATTGCTGGCAATCGTTTCTCGGGAAGCGAGAACGACATCCTTTTTGGGACGGAGGGAGTATATAATAGTTAAAGCGTGCTTGGATATGACCTTGTCAACACGCCTTAGAGCAAGGCTAATAATACAACTTGTCTGCTAGCTGTATACATCTTTCTGACCCATCTCTCAGCCCATTTATACAATGGTTTAGCTCTCTACTCAAGATAATGGCACACTTGTCTCTCTCATATATTTTCTTGGTTCTTGTGCCCAAGCTGGTTTTAAGCTTACAACCCACTTCTCTTCTCTCTTTTCTCCTCTCTCCTCCACCTCGGTATTTAGTCTTCTTACAGCCCATCATAATACTTGCTCATAAACGCGTAGTGCAAACTAAACCATCTGATAGGCTCCTGGCGTATATGACAGCAACAAAAGAATTGCTGTTATCAGGCGCAAACTCACCAGACTCAAGAACAAAAAAGAGATAAATCACCAGAGAAGATTGCAATGACTTGAATCCAACATAATGGCAAGTGCATTTAGTCCCTGACACTGCACGCAGCAAGGGAAAACAGAACAGCAAAACATCAAAGGGCCAGTTGTACACAATACTGCGAAAGGGGCTCTAGCCTAGAGGTTAGAGCACCTGAGTAGCATCCAGCAGGTCTGGGTTCGACTTCTTGTGGGAGTAAATTTAAACAGGTCTGCATTAACCAAAAATTAAAAAAATAGATTGTGGTTTCCCCTGCTGACTTCGGTCAAAGTTGTACACTACTACATAAAAACTTAACCGAGGCGGTTAAAAATGGTTAACCGAGGCGGTTTTCGTAACCGCCTCAGATCAAAGGTCACGGTTAATCGTGATCTTAACCGAGGCGGTTAAAAAAACCGTCTCGGTTAATCAAACTAAAAAAACAAAAAAAAAGAAAATGTCCATGGACAGGCCCGGTGAGCCCATCCATGAGCCCGCCGAGCCCGCCCCTCGTAGCGCCGCTGCAGGCCGCCGCTCGCCGGATCCGGCCGCCCACACGCCAGATCCGTGGTCGCCGCCAGATCCGACAGACCCCTTCGGATCCGGGCTTCGCCACCGAAGTTGAAGGAAGAACGGGTGGCGCGGGAGGGGGAGTGAGGGGATGACGCGCGCCACTGGAGGAAGAGGAAGACACCGGGATCCGCTCCATGCTGCCACCACCGCACCAGGAGCCGCAGGCCACCGCTTCTTTCACGCCAAGCAGTCGCCGCGGGGCGCCGCGAGCCCCGCAGCCCTCACCTCAGGGCCACCGCTCATGGACCGCTGTGCCACCGCCGCTCGCACTGCCGCAAAGATCCCCGGCAGCCGCTGCGTCCCCGCGGCCAGAGCTCATCAGCGCCGGGCCGCAGGCCCTCCGCCGCCGCTGACAGGCGCCATGGGCGCCATACTGCCGCCGAGTGGGACCGCAGGCCGCGGGCCAGAGTCATACGCCCCGCGGGCCAGCCTTTGCGCCGCTGTTGGGCTCCCGCACCGCGCCGCCGAGTGCGCCGCGGGCGAGGCTCGCGCCGCCAGCAGGTGCCCCCGTGGGGGGTGTTGTGTCGTGGGGTGGAAGGAAGGGAGGGAGAGACCGAGAGAGAGAAGAGAGGAGAGCCGTCGGGCTCTTTGGGAGAGGGAGGGATTGTGAGTGAGAAACCCTAAGTTCTGCTTTTATATATGATGAGGATATCGGGCCGCCGTGGGCTGGTGGATTGGGCTTAATTTACCGAGACGGTTAAAAATAGAATGTACGCCTCTGTTAATGATTAACCGAGGCGGTTAGGTTAGAATGACCGTCTCGGTTAATATATATTAATTGAGGCGGTTATTTTAAGGGTATCCGCCTCGGTTAATCAATTTTGCGAGGCGGTTTATATAACCGCCTCGGTTAATGAAAAATAACCGCCTCGATTAATACTGGACATTAACCGAGGCGGTTTTTAGGGCCAACCGCCTCCGAGGCCCATATCAAAGCGCCTTGTAAAAGATTTTTTGTAGTAGTGTGTATACAATACTCATGTCAGACAAAATGGGGCAAATGTGGCATTCAATCGCATCTGCTTCTATGCCACACATACAGAACGTCCCGGGATGCTAATATTTTCTACTAGGCAAGATTACACCTTGTATGATCAAACTTTCCAGTACGTAACTGGCAAATATACCGCTTAATTCAACAATAAGCTCTTTTGTTCAAGGCCTGGAAGCAAGAACTAAATCTTTAACCAAAGAGAACCCAGATGAAGTCTATGATTTTAGCACCTTTCAGCGATCTAGAAACAAAGTTAAGAGACAAAAATGTAATATTATTATATTAGAGAGAAGCAAACAATAATGCTTGGTGAAGAGTATTGTACAAGTCATACTTTGGATACAAGCAATAAAAAATCGGCCATGCTCATAATGAGATAGCTTCAACATACGGACTGAAGGCAGCATGGAAGAGAACACCCATAGTACATTACATGAAGGCCACGACTAGCGGCGTGCTGGAATGATTTGGGTTACTTCATCATCTTTGTTTTGATTAGCAACCTGCGGGAAGTGACCATCTGCACTGGCTCCGTTAAAAGCATACTGGAAGAGTTTTTACCGGAGCAAAAGCCTGCACCGGGTACGTTAAAGTGGTCCGGAATCTGTCTCTGTCCGGTATTGCGAGCGGGGTAGCGCCCATGCGCTAAGCATGCATGCGGCTTGGGGCCCGCTGCTGTTGTCCACGCAGAAGCTGCGCATGCAGCGCACATCATCAAAAATCTGGGCCCCACGTTTTACACCTAAATAAAATGTTTTAACTCACAAACTAAAATACCAAACTAAATTCCAATTGCACCATTAAATTTGTTTCAATAAATTCTTCAAAACAAGATATCACATGGATATATTTAGATAAAATTTATAAAAGATGACAAGTGAGATCGTTGTTGATAGTTGGTATAGAGTATGAGATATAAAAGGATGATGAGTGCGGAAGAAACGTGTATAAAGGAGAGAATCTTAATGATTATGATGTATAAAGGATGAAAATAGAGGATAAAGAGTGCGGATAAGCCTATGGGTGCGTTTGGTATGGGGCCAGGAGCTTGGCCTACACACCCAAGCTAAAACTGCGTTTGTTTGATTTCGTGAGCCCACCAATGAGATAGGTCTGTAGGCTGCAAATTGCTTTCTCTCTCCTGGCTCCTAGAAAACGAACTCTAGGTTCGTTTTTAGCAGGGCTCTTTGTTTGTTTAGCGGGCCTCTTCGTTTGTTAGCGGCCTTTTTCGTTTTGGCAAGTGAGTTTTAAGGAGTTGTTGAAGAGAAGTCTTTTTTCACTTGCTAAACAAATTAGCAACTTGCTAAAACTCAAGATTTGGCAAATCAATTTTAAAGAGTTGTTGGAGATGCTCCCTCTTCCTGATATCACCACATCACCATCGGCATCTCTAATCAGCACGCCCCAGCTGCCTCTGTGAGTTTCAGGGAAAAATGAAGCATCACAGTTCAACTTCAGGTAGTCCTCCGGTGGCCTGACCCATTGTTGTTCAACTTCAGGTAGGCCCCACATGTCAGTGAAACAAAACGTGGGCGGGGGTGTGCTGTCTGAAGACATATACACTCACAATGCAAATTCTATCCCTATGAGCACCTCTATAATACTGCGCGGATAGCAATTTTTTTGCTAATTACATAGTACAGACCTATACACTCACAATGCATGCACACATACATGCAAACCCTACCCTATGAGCACCTTCATAAGACTACACCGACAGATCTTAAGATTAAAGAAGTCACCATGCAGACACACCGTTGTTGAGAAAACATTGCTTAATTACCACCGAAAGCACAACATTACCGATAAACCCTAGAAAATAAATCCAGAAAAATGCAAGCAACCCATGTGAACTCGAGAATACTTGAACCTAGGTGTACATGTTCCACTACAAAGAACTTAGCCAATTAAGTTGATCATGCCACTGTACATGGCATTACAGGATAATTTTCTTGTGCTACATGCATTGGCACCATAAATTTGCTGCATTAACGGCATCGGCTATGATACCCAAATTTGTCTTTTTTTCCTTTATTAAATAAATTGGAGTAATAGGAACATATAAATGATGTAAATATTTCATTTCAGTAACATGCACTAGAGCAAGAACCGTATTATTTTAAAAGATCTAATCTTAAAGCAGGACATGTGTTATTGCTGCTATAAGAACACATTTTCCATATCTTATTTTTTTCACTTAAATTTAATTAGTTAATAAGCTTCAAGACTCTCCAGATTTTCATAGGGTTGCAACATAATATATAGGCCACAAAAATATGTCTATGTTAATTGTAACTATATCATGTTTGTTTTAAAATTGAAGTTTCTCCTATTTAGTTACAAATTAAGCCACAAAAATATGTCTAAGTTAGCTACTCAATTTCTACATGTTAGCATTTTTTAGGTACGGTTAGTATTTTGGAACCCAACTTTGATCATAACCCTCACATTGATCAATGTTGTTCTATTTTACTAGCATGCACTAAGTTATCTTAAATACATTCCAGATTGTTTCATTCCTAATAAATTTACTATATCTTTCACATTATGTTATAATTATTTTTTATTTCTAAGATATTGACAAATGGATTTTAGGGTTTAGTGGTCATCAACAAAATCCCTCAAGCTAATATCTTTGCTCATCATGAGCAAAGCTTAGGACTTAGGCTTAGTGGATCAAGAGTTCCTACCATGTTTTACATACTATGGGTACCTTACATGTCTTAGAGTCCCCATAGTGCAACTTCACATGTTTGGTGTAGAGCTAAGTCCACTCCGGTTTTGTGTTTGGTTTTTTTATAAAGAGATATGACCACCTTGCTTCTACATTTTGGTAACGTTGCCTCCTCCAAAACTTATCTTCCTCTTCTCAATGCCATTTCATCAAACACTTGGAAGGTGAGCAGCATGGAGAGGGCGGGCGCTAGGGCTGGTGCTGTGGTGGTGCTGATGCAGGGCACGGGCGGCAACCACATGGCTAACAGAGGACGCGAGACACACGACGGTGCGCGTGGCGCTGATGACCTAAGCGCTTGCAGTGGATGTGACCTAGGGTGCGCGGCTGGGTCGACGAGGCGGCGTCAAGGCACGGGTAATGCTTCTATAGTGCCATGACGACGGACACAGCTAAGGAAACACACATGTGGGCAAGGCTAGCTCGTGCGCAGTGTTGGACGCGGCCTCGGACGCCCGCGGCCACCGCGCAGGCGGCGGCGGACGTGGTCGGGCACCGTGCTTGGCGGTGGAAGCGCCCGAAGTGGTGGCCGAGGCAAAGATGCAGTGGTATGACGCGGCCTCGAGTGTGGTGGCCGAGGCAAAGACACATGGCAGCGAAGGCGTGAATGGGCAGCAGCGGCGGAGAGAAACATGGGCCAGCTCGATGGAAGAAAAGAGAGCAGTGGTTTAGATAGACGGTCTCGAAGGTAACTCCACCTCACCCTTGAGTGCTCATGAGAGCAGGGCTAGCCCTGCTAAGAAACGAAGAGCCCCGCTAACTTCTCCCGTCACAACGGCGGCCGGCGCGATAGCAAGTCCTTTCCGCGTGCGGAGATATACGCACGCGAGGCCCGTGAATAGCAACTTGAGATAAATATCAAGTTGGTTTGAGGAGTTATTGGAGAGGAATTTTTGTGTTTTTGCTAAATTAATAAGAATAACAACCTCATTTGAGGAGTTGTTGGAGATGCTTCCTTCCATGTGGAGCTTGTAGCATGTCTCCAGGGGATACAGTTGACGGTGAACTTGGGCATCAGTCGGATCATTGTTGAAACGGATGCTCAGGAGGTGGTGAAAGCTATTACCTCCATGGCGTATGATGAGTCAGTAGTTGGTCACTTGATTGCTGAGGTCAAGTCCTTGTTGGGTTCGAACTTTCTTAGCTATAAGTGTGTGTTTGCGGGTAGAGAATGTAATCAAGCCGCTCATCAGCTAGCTGTGCTGGGTCATCTGTGTAACGAGGGTGAGGCGTTAGTCACTAGCTCCCCACCTGAAAGTGTACTGGTAATTGTTGCTAACGATTTGTTAGTCAACTAGTAATGAAGAGCTACCCAGTTTCAAAAAAAAAAGGTTATGTTCTTCTCACCAGTGACACATTCAGGTCTTAAAACCAATCCACCACGAAACGCGAGCTGTTATGCATACAAAACAGAATATATCTCTACTTATTAAGGATTCAAATACATGATAAAAGGACAAAATAAAAACATAGGAAAGTGTATTTTCCAACCTTCAGCTTGCGCGGGAATTTCATATTCAGCCCTAAACCATGGAACCAATTACTGGATGGCATCCAATTGTGAAAACCAAACAAATTTGGTCCTTAATTTGGATGGCTTTGAATATGATTTATATTTTATAAACATAAAATAATATGGTTTGCAATCTCTAAAGACTCAAAACCCATGTTTTTTAAATAAAAAACTCATACAATTAGCTCTGAAGAGGTGGATCGCGTGGTCATTTTAATATGAGTCATTGTTATATATAGTTCATACATAATATGAGGAGTAGTATTTGTGGTCATTTTAATAAACACGGCGGCATTAAGCATTCTGTCATCAACGGGCCAAACGGCTCCCAATCAACTCTGAAGACCACCTCCATGACGACACGTTTGAGGGCAGCATAGTAAGTAGCAAGACAATGAGAAAATGCCTTTTCCAGCGAAATTTTAACCTCACTAGTCAAACTCTTTTGTTTTAAAGAAATTCAACTTTCCAATAAAAGCAGCTGGGCCCACCAGCCCACCGCCACCACCACCGTCTCGTGTGGGCCCCAGCGGTCATTAACTTCCCCGCGCAATAAAAGACCTGAGCGCCGAGCGGCCGTCCCGGCCGGCAGCCGCACGTCGCTGCCCAACCCACGTCCACCGTGCCCGCATCTACCCTCCCCACCTGCACGCTCGCGCGCAACTTGCCGTTCCTCGGTCGGGGCCCACCGGTCATTGTATAATCCGAGCGGAGTGTCAGTAGCTTGCCGCACCAGCAGCAGCAGCAGCAGCGCTTCTCCGAGAAGGAAGGAAAAGACCGGGGTCCGCGCGGCTGCGAATGGCGCCTCAACACGCGGCGGGGGCCACCGCCGTCCCACCCACGTTTCGTCTCACTGACATGTGGGGACAGACGGATGCAGGACCCAGCAGTCAGTGATAGACAGTGGAGGCGTCGGTGGAGGCCAGGTGGGAGGCGGGGCCCGGAGCGGCACGCGCGCGAGGAGGAGAGGGGGCTGCGGGCCCCACGGCCGCTACTCCTTTGACGCCCCAGGTCGCCGCGTTCCCACCTCGGCCACACGTGCGGGGCGAGCTGCCGCGCCCGTGAGCGCTCCGTCGGGCGTACCTGGGCCGTCCATGGGCGATCGAACGGACACCGAGACAGCCAGCGGAACGGGATGGGCTGGTTTCCGTTGGGGCACCGGGGCGGTGGCTACACTGAGAGGCTGATTCGTATTTCGCCCGTGCCTTCGCTACGGGTACGCGCGCATGTATACACGCCTATACTGACGGTGGGGAAAGGAAAACGGCGCCGTGGCACAGGCTTGCTTGGCGTCGGACAACGCGATCTTGGCTCACTCATTGCTGCTCTCGGTTTGAATCCTTTGGGGTCGCCATCAGATCTGTGACGGATCTCTGATGGTGACTATTTTGCTGGTGCATGCATCATGCGTGTTCTTTCTGCTCCGTTTAAGGTCTCAATGTTGGTAAAGTATGGGTTAGTTTAAGGTGTGTGGTTGGTGTACGCGTCTCTGGCAATAGTCCGGGAATGTATTGTACTCAATACTAGCAATAGTTAGGGAAACAATGATGTATTACACTCATTACTAGCTATAGGGCATGGCGTGAAAATATTACTCCCTCTATATTAAATTATAAGTCGTTTTGGTTTTTTAACGTATATCTAGCCTTTGCTATATGTCTCTAAATACAAACAAAGATATGTACCTAGAAAAGTTAAAACAATTTTAGTTGGAACCAAGGGAGTACACATGATCTCTTACTGTTTCAATATTTTTAGTAATTTTGTTAACAATACTGTCTTTTCTTTTCACTCTAGCAATCTACTACTTGGCCTTGTTCACTTTAGCTTATCGCCTATTGGAACAGTATTTTTTTTTATCATCACTAGTACATTATTTTTATTGGTGGCGGTTGAAAATAATTAACCGTGGCGGTTTTTTCAACCGCCACCATGCATAGGTCACGGTAAATAACCGTGGCGGTTGGTTCGACCGCCATGGTTAATCGATTTACCGTAGCGGTTGATTTAAAACAACAAATGCAGTTAATCTAGAAATAAAAAAAAAAAAATAAAAAAGGGTGTGACCTCTAGGAATTGATCCCACAACCTCACGCTGCACACTTCGATGTACTACCACCACACCACTCAATCATTCATATCTATATATAATACGTTATCTTTTTATATCAATATTTCGTAATCTTATATTGGATATTTTAGCTACTAAATGAACTTAAATGAAAAAAACTTTTAACTACAAAGTTTTAAATCTTTTCAAGTACTACAACTTTGGTATGGATTGTATCTCCATCGGAGATAGTTTAAAAAATTCAAAAAATTAGTTTTAAAACATGTAAATTTCAAACACATATTTGAAATACTAGAATACTTTAAATAAAAAAGTTGTCAATATCAAAGATGTAGATTAGGTCGTCCACTAGAACTTTGGTATACTGTATGAACATTTGAAATTTTTTAGGTAATGAAAAAATTAAATTTCAAACTCTATAACTTTCGAGCATACATTTGGGACACTAAACATTTTCAAATTAAAAAATTTCAACTACAAAGTTGTAGATTCTATTGAATACTACAACTTTCGTATAGACTATTTCAACATTTGAGATCATTTGATAATTTTAAATTTTAAATTTCAAAATCTGCACACTTAGAACAATATTTTGGTACCCTAAACAATTTCAATTCAAAAACTTTTCAACTACAAAGTTGTAGATCTTATCGAGGGCTGTAATTTTGATATAAAGTTTATCTTTATCCGATTTCATATAAAAAGTTATAAATTATTTTCTGTTTTTAACCATTAACCGTGGTGGTTGCTTTTAAGGCAACCGCCACGGTTAATCGATTTACCGTGGCGGTTATTATTGGCCGTCACGGTAAATAAAAAACACCCATCACGGTAAATCGAAGCATTTTACGTGGCGGTTGGATTTTGTGACCGCCACGGTTAATAAAATCGCACCGCCTCGTAAAATCAATTCTGTACTAGTGCATAATACTGATTTTATCATGTGTGGCATGCACTTTAGTTGAAGTGGAGATCATAGGTGACGTACTTTTTAGGAGGTCTAATAGCTTTTATTTGAAAACAACTATGTGGTCAACCCCAATTAAAGTTTATTCTAGATTGCGTAAGCATGCATATGCCAATGGTAGTACCATATAACTATTGAATGGGGGCTCCACCAAAATTGCTTCTTTATCACTTAAGTGTACTAATCAAGGTACATTCGTGCATGTTATACTTGTGACCTCTAAATTCTAATTCATGTGGTGGGGTCCCAGTTGTATTGAACACATCTTGCATGGATCTTTTTTAGTCCGTCCAGCAGCTTTATATATAATAGATTGACCAATAGGCCATACGGAAGCTATACCTACCAATAGTAGAAAGAATTAACAGTGGCTAGCTCAAACTGTTGCTTCACAATTAGGTCCCCAAGTTTTGCAATTGTTTTTTTTTTTTTAAGAAGGGGCGAGTCATTGTTATGATATGATGAGGGACGGAAAGAACTATATATAGGTGCTCACATTATACTACCTCCGTCCCTAAAAGCTGCAATTCTTAGAATTTGTGCTAGTCAAAATTTTATAACTTTGATCAACTTTTTATAGAAAAAACATTGATATCTATGACATAAAATGAGTATCTTATGAAAATACATTGCATGATAAATTTAATGGTACTAATTTGGCACCATATATCTTAGTGTTTTTTTCTAGAAATTTTGGTCAAAGTTTAAAAAGTTTGATTTAAGACAATTCTAGAAGTTGCAGTATTCGTGGACAGAGGGAGTATATAGTATAATCAAAAAATAAATTAGGAAAAACACCTCCCATTTTTAGCTCAAATTAACCTTGCTTTGCCGCTAATATGACCATTCATTGTTAGAATTTGCAATGACATGAATTTAAATAATGCTATTTTGTTTTTTTTTTCATGCATGTATTGTCATGGACATCTAGTCATTGTTGCTTTACTTGGTGTGGATCCTTTATTATTTAAATAATTAATAATTGATATTTATAGTAATAAAAAACAAGTAGCACATCTTTGATCTCCAGTGTCATGTGGTTGAATAATAGGGACTTAAATTGAGTCTTTCGGATATTATTAATGAGGTTAGTTCACTTCTCCTCTCACAATACAAAGGAATTAATCGATGAAAACCCCTCAAATTAAAGTCGAAGTGACCCATCAATGAGGAACGGACAATGGGTCACATCATGCATCTCATAGATTTTCATGTTGTCGTGTGTCACTCACAGTCTAATGAGCACATTCATATGTACATTTTAGAGCTCCAATAAAAAAGATACAGTACTTAGTAAACTACGTATATTATACAATTTGGACATATTGCTGTGTCTGAAGTAATAAAACTGCAGAGATAGTCATATTCGTGTTTTAGATTGACATATATGCTAGCTGATTACTATAGTTCTCCAAAGTAATTTTCATGTGTCTTACATATGACAAGGATTTTTCCCATGCTATATATAGGTTAACCAAGTAGTGTATATAGTAGATGATTTGTTTTGTTGTTTCTTAAATTTTATTAGATTTTTTCTTTTTTCAGTTAGCTTTGTATGTGCTAATAATGAAACAAGGACTATGCCTGACGTCTCACATGATGCAACTTTCCCTTAGCCCCTACTCCCTCCAATCCGTTTTGTAGGGCGTCAAAGGTAGAAACACAGCTACCAAGAACCTCCGTCGGTCCTCGCGCAGCTGCCGTGCAAGAAGTGAGTGTTCGTTACCACTAGTCTGCATGGCACCATGCAAAGCGCTTAGGCTCCCGTGAAAATTAATTAACGCCACTAATGGATGCCTCGGATACCCCCTTGCGCCTTATTTATAGGACTTTTTGCAAAACTCTCAAACGCCTTACAAAAGGGACTGGAGGGAGTATTTAACAAGTGATGACAATAGAATAATTACAATGGTAAAGGCAACTGAATACTCCATGCACGTGTCGATAATATAAGTCTTGCACATATATTTTAAAATTCAAACTATGTTATATTTGACCTATAATTAGTCTAGTTTATTCTTCAAAAGTGGCTATATTAGATTTGCATTTAAAAGTGCTTTGTAACGATAAAAGTTTTGTTGTCATAAATTATATATCATAAGAAAAAAATAGCGGTTGAAGTATGATATAAAAGACCATGCTGAGTCAAATTATGCTTTATGTTTGGGATGAAGTAGTATACATTGCGAGTTTTCTCATAATACTTCACAATGGGAATAAATTTTTCCTTTTGCAGCTTGACCCTTTTAAATACATATTTATGTATCAGTTTTTATAGATCCCGAGATCCCGCCTTGAATTGGCACTAAACGCTTAACGTTGATTACGTTTTGCGGAGACCACCTTTTTTGTGTACATTGGTAGTTTTCTGATAATACCTCACAATGGGCATAATTATTTTTCCTTTTGCAATTCGGCCCTTCTAAAATGCATATTTTATGTAACATTTTTATTATGGATCCATAAATCTTGCCTTGATTTCGCACTAACCGCTTAACGTCGATAACATTTTGCATGGAACACCTTTTGTGTTCATGGATTTTTTTTGCACAATGCACCTTTGTGCGTGAAATGCATGTATAATGTATTCTTCCTTTCATGGACACATGTGTAGGAAAAGCACCATCTATGGTTGGAATGTGATAATCAAAACAGCCATTACCATGCCCTAGAGAAGGTATGAGATAGCTAAAGCGCACATTATTAACAACACATAAACTTTTCTTTGTTATTAATGCTATCCTGGGTTTGCGCCCACCGTTTTATACACTAGTAACGTTGCTACGCTACATGTGATAGAGGCATATAGCCCGAAGTCTGTCATATTTTATCTTTTTTATTGGTAGCGTCTCGTCGACACATCTTATCTTTGTTCGGAAGCATCCACGATACACAAAAAAGAGCAAGAAAAATGCCTTGCAAGCATATCTCACATTTCCCACTAGCATGTCTTAGTAAGTGAAACCGACCAAAATGCGATGGATCCAACAAGAATGACAAAACCATACCTCTGTCACGCAATGTCTGTGTTGCACCACCGTAGCCACCTACCATTTATCCTCACTTGATCTCGACCGTCCATTCACCTGATCCCACTGCACATTCCATTCTCATGGTGACGTGGCACCCCTTGGGCCCTGGTCACATAGGTCTGTGTACACCCGCTGGGTGCGCCTAGCGGCGGCCCCAGTTGACTGGGTGGGTGGTTCGGTAGTTGGCGCAATGGGAGCGCGCGGCCGCGCGGTGAAAAGAAGCGGGCCGCGAGGGGAGGAGGAACAAAACGACTGGCTGTCCGAACGGGGACGCCTGGTTCCTCTCATTCCCCTTCCACCTCTCTCTCTCTCTCTCTCCTCCCACTGCTCGCCCTCTCTCTCTCTTACGCGCGCGTGACAACCTCCCTCCACGGGCGCGCGGCGAGGGAGCAGCAGCGGCAGCACCCACCGACTGATCGCCGGTGGGGCGGGGCGGGGGCGATCTGATGCCGGCGCGACGGTGATGGCAGCACCGTCCGGCGGTGGGGGCAGCGGCGCGGGGAGGGCTCCTCCTCGGCTGCCGCAGCCGCGACGATCGGGGCCCACGGGGTGGACCAAGGTGAGCAACCTCTCCTCCTCCTCCTCCTCCTCGGGCTCAGGTGTTTGCTCTCAGTGAAGCGTTTGTGCTGGAGCGCGGCTGGCCTCGGTCGGATTGGGCGAGCCCCGTGGTAGCCGTACCTGTTTGGGCGGGTCCGCGGGGAACCCGTGTTTCACGGCGAGTAGTGGTAGGGAGTCTTGGATCGCTTGCGCGCGCGCGGGCGCGCAGAACCGGGCAATGCCGAGGTCGCCTGGGTGTCGGTCGCGCGTGCTGCGTTGGAGAGGGGTTCGGTTAATAATAATTATTATATTTGTGTGGCGGTGGTGTTATAACCCTCTCCGTCGGTGCCTGTCCGAGTAGGCGATTCACTAAGCACCTATTCATTTTGGCGTTTAGCCGATTCAAGAAATTCGTCGTGTGTGTGATTGGGCGGTAGGCTGTCAAAAGACTGTCTTTGAGCGCAGCTGGCTTGAGGATTGATTTGATTGACGTCTTTTAGCAATGCTGTTGTGTTTGCTGTAGGTGCGGAGTGCTGCCTATTTTACTCTTTTGAATTTCATAATCTTTGCTGAGTTTATCATGTACTAGGGTATACTGATTAGAGGTGTTTTTAGTGAAGAAGGAGCATCGTCTATTGGGGAAGTTCACACTCTTCATGCAGGATAGAGATCGTCTCTTAGTGAATTGGGAACTTCACACTTTTCATGTAAGATAAGATAGGGAGGGACAATTAGTTGCACTTCCTGTTTACCCAGGCAATGCTGTCTTGTTGTCCTTTACAGCGTGTAAGATTTGGCATTGGAGAGGAGGCCTACAATTTTATTTGGAGGTGGTCTTCAAGTTGGATGTTAATTGTTTTGCTTATTTGCTGAGTTTTCCAGTAAAGGCATGATGGGGCTGCTGCTGTTTCTTACTTTCTTTGTTCCTGAAGGACATGCACCTGGGGTTTTGTTGTCTTGAGCTTTTGGAGTCCTTTTTCTGCAATATTGACATTACTAAAATTAAGTGCCAGTGCATTTTCTGTAGGTGTGGATTGCTGCCTATTTTACTCTTTCAGACTACCTGATCTTTGCTGTGTTTATAATGTGTGGTGACTAGTGAATACTGACCAGTGGTGGTTTTCAGTGAAGAACGAGCCTCCTCAATTGGTGAAGCACTTTTTGTGTAGGATAGGGGTGGTCTCTTAGTGAACTGGAAAACTTCTTACTTTTCATGTATCATAGGGAAGGACAAATGGTTGCACTTGCTGTTTACCCAGGCAATGCTTTCCTGGTTGTGCTATAAAGCTTTTGTAAGATTTGACATTTGAGAGGAGGCCCACAATTTTATTTGGAAATGTTCTTCAAGTTGGATGGTAATTGTTTTGCTGAGGTTTCTAGTAAGGGCTGGGGGGTTGCTGCTGTTTCTTTAGTGGAAAGGTCATATTTTGTTTGTTCTTGGAGGACAGAGTGACAGACACATGGTGTTTTGATCTTTTTGAGTTCCTTTTCCAAAATGCTGACATGTCTAACATGAAGATGGGCATTTTTGTGTTCTTAGAATTTCTTGTATCAGGAACTCAAGAATGATGAATAAAGGAAATTAATTGATTTATGGGTACTTACATTCTGGAAGACACTAGAGAATATAGGTGGGATAGTTTATAGTATTATTTGCTGCAACTTATTCTTCAGCCATCTCTGAAAATGGTTACCACAATGTACTTGTGCTTAGAGGATCAGTATTTGTGGATTAATTGATGAACATAATTGAATTTTACTCTACTTATCCTGGATTAAAATCTGCATTTCCTTTCTCTGGGATAATGATGAAGTCTACAATATTAATCTTGCTTAACTACTCATAGTTAATTGTGTGACATTCCTTCCTTGCATGGTGTTTGTTCTCATGGATTCATGACTTCCCATAGTTTTTGAAATGTGCACAGTTTTCGCTGGAACACGAAAAGATTGAATTAGATGTTGGTTAATGTTTATTGATGTGGCGGCTCATCGTTTTTTAGTATTGTACTCCCATTCTTATGCTCTGTTTTTGTAGTTCTAAGTATGGTTTTATGTCTGTTGTGTTTTTATGGATTGTATACATGACGAAAATAAGGCTTGTCTTTGTAATAGTGTAACAGAAGCGATTGAGTACATTTTTCATTGTGAAAAGCACAAAATGCAATCTTTTCGTTTTGTTACCATTTCTGTTGTTTTGTGGTGATATTTATGGTACATGGTTCTTTTTAAACAATTTATCCCAAAATTTTTATTGCCTCCTCACATGACATAGTATTCCTGATCTAATGACTGGGGCGGTCATGAAGGTAAGACCATTGATTGCCAGGGGTAACTCCTGTGCTGCATCAACGGGTTCCTTTTTGATGGGGGAGACTTCGTCTTCAGCCATTGCAGTTCCTATAGCTGTTGGCCGTCGTCTAGGGTCTATGTTTTTTGGGTGTGATTTTACCATTCTGGCATTGAATTGAGATCCTTCTATTGGGTAGAGGATTGCTTTGTATCACCGATACAGGATTTGGCAGTACATTGATATAGAGATGGGTATGGCGATACAACGATTGTCCAAAAACAAGGATATGGAGAAACACCGAATATATAAAATATATAATTAAAACAATTGCATTTGCATGTTCTCAGAGAAAGGCTCTAAAGGATTGACGCAATTTCAACATGACATATGATGGAATGGCCAAAGTTATGGAGTAAACGAACAAGTTGGCAATGAACTGACTGGTCAGTTGTCACCATAGCTAGAATACCTTGATCTCTTGATCTCCAGCGGTAGCCCAGCATATGAAGTCAAAAGTTCCAATGGGCAAGACCATGAGATCCAGGTGGCAGCACTTGCTTTCTGGACACACGCACTCCCAGTGGTGATGCTAGCCCCTGGCTGCATGTGCTCCTGTTGAGACAGTGACGCTTGCAGTCCCCTGGGGGCCACATGCAAGCGGTAGGAGCCAAGATAAGGCATCAGGTGTTTTTGGGTTGAGACTTGAGAGAATGGATGGGGTAATGCTGTTGGTCTTGATTTCTGAAAAGAGGTGCTACTGGGCTAGCATGTATATCAGGAAGATCTATCGTGCCATATTGAGCTGAATTTGTCATTTTTTATTTCATTTTCGCGATACGCGCATTGGGCCGTATAGCGATGTATCCAGATACTGTTATGGTGCCCTTCCTGGTGTATGGGTAATACATAGGTGGATCATATTGGCCAGAAGAGTTTTTGAGCCAGTTGAGATTCAGCCTAGAGATTTTCTGTGCATGGTTACAGTAGTTCCATTTCAAGTGAAGAGGCTAAAAGATCGGATTAGTAGGATTCCTGAAGTTTATTGGACTGTGACATTTGCATGCTTTTTTTAATTTAAATTTTTTAAAAGTTGTCGATGCTAATTTACTTGTAAAATGTTTGGAGATGAAGATTTCTTTTCGTGCATAATACATCTCCTTGGATGTCATTGAAATTCATGATCATGCTCTCACGTGAATCCCTGAATGGAGAATATGATGGTGCATTTGGTGATTTTGATTTTTTTTTTCAAAAAAGGATACATAGTGTTGTGAACTGATTGTGGTTTGATTCGACATAATGGACATCCAACATAAGCACATGTCATGTTTACTTAACAAAAATTGTGTGATATGGTGATTGGGTACTTAAACCTTGGATGAAAGGTCAGAAAATGGGTGGGACAGTTGTCAGCTATTCTTAGTACAACTCTGCTCCCTCTTAAGGCCATGACCATAATTTACTTGTGATTTGAGGATGTGGAGGATCATGGTTAGAATTGAAGATTGAAGTTCAACTGTACTTTGGTACTTTATTTGTGGAGATTAAGGCTTACACTTTGTATTTCTAGGACAACATTGAGTGTGGCAACGTTTAGCCTATGGTCACTTATAATTATTTATGTTCAGTTTTCATTCTTTCATTGTCTAGATATGTTTGCCTGTAGAAATATCTTCCAATATCTTTAGTGGAGTCAATTAATTCTTCTTGTTCACTGCTGGTACAAACAACTCCAGAAGCCCATTTTACTCTTATCTTCAAGCTATATAGCTTCAGTTTAGCTTTAAAGAGCTGACACATGGAACGATAACTCAAAAGTTCTAAATAAATAATTCGATAAAAAAAGTTCTATATAGTTATGGAAAGCTCCCTGAGGACTGCAATTTTCATCCAATTATACTGATTTGACTCATTTTTCTTGAAAGGTGGCTTGATTCTTGATGGTTCAGTCAGTTTTTTGTTACTCCCTCCGTCCCAAAATAACTGTCGCTTTTTCGCTTCCCCGAGAAACAAATGCCGGCAATTTTTATAAATAATAAATATTATCGATTAGTATCATAATTACTATCATCGGAAAGATCTTTGAATCTAGTTTTTTAACAAAATTATTCGAAGATATAAATATTGCACGTATTTTCTACAAATCCAGTCAAACTTGTGACACTAAAAATTGAAAACGACCATTATTTTGGGACGGAGTAGTATCTTTTAAAAACTCTACTACTATAAAGCAAACAAATAGCACTTCTGTGATTATTTCATGAATTAAGTTTAGTTTTGTCCTTTTTCTTTTCTTTTGGTGGAAATAAAAGCAACAAAAGCACTTGTAACCTTTGCTCAGTTTCACTTGCTCTCCTATTTTATGGTATTAGTTTTCTGTGCATGGTTCATTTTACATAGTTAGATTTAGAATTAGTGAAAAAATCATATATTACACACAGGAGCACAAACTAGATTTCTGCATTTCTGCTCTCTCCTTATCATCTCAACATCATATAACACTTTTCTGGTTTGCTGCATTTTTGCATTGAACAATTACTAATATTCTTATTTTCAGTCGCAGAGGCGATGTGGCAGATGAATTTAGGAGAAACCATGGAACTGGGGCCATACCCAGAGCGTGTTGGTGAGCCAGACTGCAGCTATTACATGAGGACTGGCATGTGCAGGTTTGGGATGACCTGTAAATTTAATCACCCAGGAGACAGAAAACTGGTAAAATCCATTCTTCTACCCTTCTTTCAGGCATTAGAGTATATAATCTTGTTATGCTTACAAAACTTTAATTGTTTGCTGTGTGGCTGCTTTATTTGATTCAGTTTCATATGGTTCTCATTTCTGAGGCATCTAGAATGGGTTCTCAATTCCAATCGTGTATGGTCATACGGATGTACTCATAGAGCCTACCTGGAAGTTGCTTTATTACCAAGTGATCCGAAAAATGAAAATGTTAGTACTAGGGTTGTTTGAAGTGTTTTGGCACTGAGGATCTATATATACTGTATTTGGAAATCTAACTTGATAGTGTGAATGTTAGAGTATGGCAGGAGGGGCCTATTGGGCCTGGTCTGGTGGTACAGCCCATTAGTGTTAAGGTTAATTAGAGACAAGGGTTGTTTGCTTAGGAGTCAAGTTAACCTCTCTATATAAGGAGAGGAGCTGTATCAATCTAAGGAAGCAAGAATTAAGAAGGAAAACCCTTTCCCTCTTGCCCGGCCATGGGCGAATGCCCCGTGGCTGTCTCTTTCTCGCCCTAGCCAGTGAACAGTACCCGCGGGTACT
This sequence comes from Chrysopogon serrulatus, assembly GCA_015844335.1. Taxonomy (NCBI): domain Eukaryota; kingdom Viridiplantae; phylum Streptophyta; class Magnoliopsida; order Poales; family Poaceae; genus Chrysopogon; species Chrysopogon serrulatus. The sequence continues at coordinate 22,948 of JADLZL010000696.1, forward strand.
GTAGCACCGCGGCCGCCGCCACTCCCTCAACTTGATCCCCTCAACCCTAGCAGCCCACATAATAGTGAAAGCTACTTGGCTACTGATTTTAGATTTTTCAGTTATAATTTTGAGTTGAAACTTAGCTTGGCAAGCTTATTTTCATACGTATTAGTAATTCTAGAATCTTCAACAAAACTTAGCTTAGCGAGCTAGTTTCATATGTGTTACTAGTTCTTCTATAGAAAAGTTACACCACTGCCATTTTCAAGCTATGTGAATTTATATATGCAGCTTGCTGGACTGGCTTATCCATCAGAATTCTCATTACATCACATGATCGAGTTATCTTATTGAATAATGCCTGAAAAACTGTCTAGGAAATAGGGGTCAATTCTTGATAGCTTGTACACATAACTTTTCAACCAAGATACCGTAACTTGACATTGAAACAAGAGTGTTTGGAGATGAAAAGTGATTGATTTATTCTAGAGACTAACTTGGATGCACATAGACCATAAGACTCAACTCACATCTTTAGTACGTCATATTAGTTACTTTAGTTGAACTGTGAATAAAAATAGAACTTATAAACTTGGAATATTTCATGAAAATTTGGTACTTGGAGATTACTAGTATTTGATGATGCTTAATATCTCGGAGTAGGGACATTAGCTTGGCTGTCAAAAAGTGAACTGTGGAGATTATTTGATGATGCTTTATAACTTGGAGCATAGACTTTAGCTTGGCTGTCAAAAAGTGACCTGTGAACACAATGCTGTCTAGATATTGGAATTTTGCCTCCTGTGGATGTAACAAGTTGCTTTGCCAGCATTAGGAGAACGGCTATTCAAGTGACATTCAGACAAATTGGGGGCATGAGAGCCATCTGCGGATCTGTCTCATGTTAGAGGCCCTATTATAGTCATCACTTTCCATTTTATTTTGGGCTTTCGTCACGAGGTTATAGTGCACATGTTACTTGCTGCAATGTTTATTTCCTTGACCATTCAAATATATAGTTTGGTCAAATGAAATTTATGCGGGGTCCACTCATCATGAAAACATATTCAATCCTGTATTGTTTATGTTTTCACAACTACCTAAATATTTTGCAGCGTTAAGTCAGGTAAGAAAGTGGAAATGTTACAGTGACAACATGTTGCAGCATTAAGGGGTACTAGTTTTTCGTATTGTAGTGATTCCTTTACCAAGACTATTAGTTGCTCTGGTGTATTTTCTTGGGTTCATCTGTGAGAGCTACTCGTTGAGTAACATATCATGATTAACATGTAGATTGTTAATTTATTGCTCTTTCTTTTTTGTTGGAACATGCTTCTTTGTCCTACTGCTCATAATTTCTACCAAACATGTGAATAATGATTTTAGTGGTCTGACTATTAGGCTGTTGCTGCTGCAAGAATGAAGGGAGAATATCCTCAAAGAATTGGGCAGCCTGAATGTCAAGTGAGATTCCTTGCTTCTAGTTTTTTCCCCTGTTTCTTTAGACAATGCAAAATATGATTGTTTATTTGTTTATTTATATCCACCTCTGCCTCAATGCTCAGGGGGCCTACCATGAATTGTTACTTGAGATGTCTAGTTTAAGACTTCAGATCACTATTTTTGTTTTAAAAACGTTTAACTGTCATTGTCTTCTTGTGCATCGTACAGCTGCATATTGATAGGTCTTCACAGCAGTTTTTCAGTCAAATGAAAATATATAACACTAATAATACAGCATATGGTCCTGGAGTATGTGTTGTTATAGTTGAGCTTGATATCTATTAGTATTAATTAATTTTATGCTGTTTCTTAGGGTTGCATAAATGGCGCTTATTGTGCTTTTCAATGCATTTATCATTCCTTTTTGGTCCATGCAGGAGTACAGTTGTAACCTTTTAAATGAGGTCACATAACATTCTCTTGATTGAAATTCTGACTCACATTGTTAGCTGTACTTGGTTCTTTAGCGAGTTTGCATTTTAATCCAAGTGTCAGTTGATTTAGGTTAATAAAATTGAATTGTGCATGCTCATGTTACAACTATATTTTTCTTGTCTGAATGATCTAAACTTTTGTAATTAAGTTGCTCATACATTTTTTCTCCTTTTCTTTTCTGTGTGAGCATGTAATTTTTTTTGGAAAGTGTGTGGTTACATTATTGGTGAATTTGCATTTTTATTGTTTTCATATCCCCCCTTTTTAGTACTATCTGAAGACTGGCACATGCAAGTTTGGAGCAACTTGCAAGTTTCATCATCGAGAAAAGGCTGCAATGGCAACTCGAGTTCAGTTGAATGAACTGGGCTACCCACTCCGCCCGGTTTGTTCTGAATTTCTATTATGATTCACAATGTTTCATGATATGGATGCATACTGTGTGCCACATTTCTATGCAACTTTTTTTTGCAAGATTTGCGTCATTTACTTGAATTTTATTACTGCAGAATGAAAAGGAGTGTGCTTATTATTTAAGAACAGGGCAGTGCAAGTTTGGAAGCACATGTAAGTTTCACCATCCACAACCATCCACCATGATGGTTGCTGTACGTGGCTCTGTTTATTCACCTGGACAGTCTGCAACTTCTCCTGGCCAGCATGCTTACCAAGGGGCTGTAACAAGCTGGCCCCTTGTCGAGATCTGCTTCTTTCATTGCAAGTCCAAGGTGGCCAGGTCATTCAAGTTATGCACAAGTGATTGTTCCTCCTGGGCTTGTTCAGGTCCCAGGGTGGAGTCCTTATGCTGTATGTTCCCTGACCTCTGTTTTTAGTTTTTTACATAGCCTAACAAGTTCATATTTTATCTCGTTATTACATGGCACCTACCCATTTGTTAATCAAGAATGTTCCTTAAGATTGCAACCTTGTTTGTAGTAAAAAAGAAACTTTGATTACATGTTACCTATACTGAACCGATAACAAGGCATAAATCTGACCGGTGTCAGTCCCTCTATCACTCAATTAACCCAAGACCTTTGGCTGCAGTTTTCTTTTTGTTTTTATTGGTTCCTTTTATTGTCCTTTATTTAGGTATAGAAATAAGGGTAATTTTGTTTATTCATTAGCTATGAAAATTCTTGTGCTCCCATTAACTGTTTGGTTTTTAATGTGTGAAAGTTCCAGGATTACAATAGATTATCTGAAGGTTTAATTTTTTGAGGCCAACCTGATTTAGCATGGAGTCAGCATAAATTTGGCTACTCTTTTTTACACATCGATACATAAAAAGCACAACATCCTTTCCATTTTCTCTCCTTAATTCATGAACTTGAAGCATGCCCAGCTGATCAGCAGTATTTATTGGGCTTACTAATATCATGTCCTTTTTCTTTCAACAAATAAATACATTAATTTAGTCCCTAAGTACCATCACATCACCTAACTATGAATACTAATGCCATCAACGTATCCTCCTAATCACCAAACATCACATTATTTAGAGCATGCATCTCTTGTGTACGATTGCTTGTGATCATAGCATTACTCTGACTGTTGTTACCCAATATTTTCGTCATGCTATGTGTTATGTACTTATATTACTCATTTCATTTGACCTTGAGAACTTGTGGTGATTATGGTGCCGTACTTTTTATTGTAACCATAATTGAAAAAAACCTTTTTTAATATTAGTGATAAAAGTTAAGCCCATGTGGACACTAGAATGAGGTATAAAAATGTTTCCATGATATGCAGAGTCAAATTTAACCATGATTTTAAAACTGTAAATAATTAGTCATGTGCTTATGTTATTCTCTGCCTTTGATGATATTTAGGGTTGGTATCCAGGGCTGACTAGTGGAGCAGCCATGTTAGGTGTCATTACTGTGATATTTCATTTCTAGAACACAAATCACATCTTAATCTAGAAATATTCCATGTTGAAAAACTAATCCAGAGGGATTCCTAATTCATGGTAGATACCTAAATTCTGTAGTGCCTTTTCATGACTATTTTGTTATAAAGCTTAGCATCTTGATAAGGATCGTTGTCTTTTTCATGTGAATTTTAGTTTATTTTCTTCCTCATGCTCATGCTGGTCTGCCTGCCTAGGGTAAAAGCTCAGAGTTTGTACTTGGAATATGAATTATCTATAAGTCTTCTTGAAAGTTAATGGCTGCTCTTGAATCATTTTTGTAGTTTCCATGTAATTTATATCATTATTTTTTTTTCAAATTTCTAGGCGCAGATTGGTTCTTCATCCTCGGATGACCAACAACGGACCTCCGGAACAGCTCAATACTATACTGGCTCTCGCCAGAGTGGAACAGCTGGCATAGGCGATCAAGGAATGTTTTCATCCTACCAAGCAGGTTCTGTTCCTGTTGGACTTTATGCAGTACAGAGGGAGAATGTATTTCCAGAGAGACCGGACCAACCTGAATGTCAGTTCTATATGAAGACCGGAGACTGTAAGTTTGGTGCTGTATGCAAGTTCCATCATCCCAGGGAGCGAATAATTCCTACTCCCAATTGTGCACTGAGTCCATTAGGCCTTCCTTTGCGCCCGGTAAGAGTTAGTATACATGTCAAGTATGTTCTCTCAGATGTCTTGCAATTTTTTTGGGTAGATTTGTCTGGCTATCTTGGCTTTGTCTTTTTTAATCTAACTAAAGCATATTGCTACTTGGGTTAATATAAGCTTGTCCGAGTATTGGTATTTACATGGCAGTGGTTATTCTAGGAAGAATGGAAGAATGACGCTCCCTTAGTGGAGATAGCTATATATAGAGAGCGTCATGGGCCATATGGGCCTATAGTAGATGTACAGTGAACAATCCCTTTCGACCCAAGGTGGACGTGGAGGATTTGAAGCTTTGAGTTTGATCAAGTGAAGCCGTTGCTGCTCTCTAGTCTGTGCTTTAGTGAAAAGGTCGGCCAACTGCAACTCTGAGGGCACATACCGAAGAGTATAGAAGTTTAACACTGATATGCTTTGTTAATTCACACTTCACAGAGGAGAGGTGTGGCAATATCACAAAAAAATACTACAACGATTGAAGCCATACAGTCTTTGTAGCAGCAGCAGCAGCAGCAGCAGCAGCAGCAAGTGCTCCAAGTTCTACCTCTATACTACAACGAGGTATCTAGAGTACTAGAGTAGAGTCTGAGTAAGCATGAAGTTGAAGTGAACTAGCACGAGCATAGAATAAACTTTGAGTTGATGTCAAGTATCGCATCGCTATCGAAGTAAATTTCCAAAATGAATGGAAGTTGGAGTACTCACAAACTGATTGTGGACTGCGTGAGCAATATTAGGTTGCGTAACAGTGAGATAAACAAGGCTGTCCACAATATGCCAATATTGAGAGGGATCCTCAAGAGGTGCTCCATCAGTGGGACGAAACTGCAAGCGAAGATCTGAATCAAACAAGATCATGATTGTATTTGGACTGAGAGATAAAATCCCTTTGCAGAGTGCAAAACCTCAACCCCTTAGAACAGGAGAACCAAATCAGACATTTTTGCTCACTAAATTGATTCTTTCGTACAAGATATGTGCTCTGCATCATCTCCCATAATCAACAAATCATCGGCGTATAGAAAAAGAAGCAACATACGTCCACAAGGATATGAATTAGTAAAGCGGCAGCAGCCCTAACAGCGCGTCCCCTTGGTGTGGAACATGGTGGCCTCACTCTCACTCTCGGTGGCCACGGTGGCGGCTCTCGTTGGTGAAGATCACAATGACCCCCGAGGTGGCAGGGTTTGAAGGACAGGAACTGATCCTCGCGCCTCACAACATCGAGCTTCCTCTACAGGCCGTGCTCCGCCGCATGGAGGCCCTTGATCTTGCCCGCCACATTGTGGAGTTTGGGCATGCTGTCCCCGCTGTTGGTAGCAAACTCGGAGTCTGCTGCGCCAGCAGTGGCGTGGAGGAGGCGACCATCACCTAGCCATTACCTGTCGGGTGCCCTCCTCTCTTCTCGGTGTGACGCAGACCGTTGACCACCTTGCTGCCTTCTTGGTGCTGTGCAGCCAGCGCAGGCGCAACTCCGATTTTCTCGGCGCGATGAGTGGTGACTGTTGTTGTGCCTAGCTCACCCAGTCGGATGGGATTGGGCGCGGGCTTTTAGTTAGACAGGTTGGTTGTGGAGAACATGTACTGCCAGCTGCTAAGGTGTTGTCTCTTTGTGATGTCAGCCCATTTGCAGTAAATGAGACAAGCAGTGGCAGACTGCATTGAAAAAAAAAGGAAATGGGATCATGGGTGGATTAGATTAGATGAGTCTAACCCTAACAGCCTAATCCTCATCCTTGTCTGTGATACCATGTTACTAACCTAAGAAAGAGTGGAAAAACGATGCTCCATCAGTGGAGATAGCTATATATAGAGAGAGCCTCATGGGCCCATAGTAGATGTACACTTGTCGATTCTTTGGTGTAAAATTCAATTGCTTAAGAGGTGTTTGCAGAAATTGTAATCCAGGGGTGTCCTTTCCCAACAGTTATTTCTCCTGGTTCTCTCCTGTATCTTAACTTTTAGAGTGACTGGCTGACTGCTAAACAGAATTCTTGCTTGGGGCTATACAGCTGTTCCAAGAGCCAATCTTGAATGAGATGTTTTGTGATGTACACTCTTAATGCAATGCTGCTAATTGAATTGGCCTTAAGTTTTAGGATTGGCATGGTATTATTTCATACAGTAGTTGCTATTTTTTATGATTCTTGGTCAATGCATTGCATGATGGCTTACTTGATCTGGCCATGGTTTGCTTGATAATTTTGTTTATTCTCTGTTAGTTCTGTTTCACTCATGATATGCAAAACTATTATCACACAGTTAAGCTGAACATGATCCACTTTTGTCCACACATTATTTTACTATATCTGATAACGACATGCTTGAGGAGCAGTATCTTGGGTTATGCACTGGATACTTCCCCATGGATTTTATTTGTAATATATACTGTCACTTATCCTTTTTCATTTTATTTATTGTGTACTTATTACCTATGGTTATCCACAGACTATGAACCTTAAAAGTAATGCCAAAGTTGATATCATGCAATACTTGACACTGTGGTATAATGCAAACAAAACATGCTATACATACATGTTGCTTAAACATCTGTTTTTCTTGTTACAGGGAGAGCCAATATGCAGTTTCTATAATCGCTATGGCATGTGCAAGTTTGGTCCAAATTGCAAGTTTGATCATCCAATGGGAAGTGCTATGTATGGCCATTCTTCATCACCAACTAGTGATGCACCAACTTCTCGACGTATGCTCGCACATGTACCATCGCATCCAGAAGTATCACCTGACAGTGGCTCGGGAAGGTCTAGGAGGATTGCCCATTCTGATTCCCAGCAAATACCCTCTGTTGAAAGGAGCACTGAGAGAGAGGCGTCCTAAGCCATCCTCGGTGTCTTTGTTCATGCTGCCTCCCATTCTTGACTGGAGTAATTATCTGCAACAAGCCAACAACATTTGAGGATCCGAAGCTGTACAGGTCTTTTGCCTCACCTTTGAGCTTTACATACCGGAGCTTGCTTCAACATGTATTGCATTCAGGCAGGAAAAAGTTCTTGCCTGTTCAGGATGCTCATTTGTCCCCATTGAAAAAGGGAACAAACCTACCTTATTTAAACATATGTATGGAACCAACTCACCTCTGGACATTCAAACCGATTCGAGTAATGTGCCCTGGTCCCGGTGTTGTAGTTATAGAGCTGTGTTTCGATGGACAAAGCTTTTGCGAAACTGACTGGGGATGCGCAAGCATAACCTCTTTTGTTAATTATTATCTCGTTTCTTTTAGCATTTCTCTTTTCATAAGGGCAACCCCGCACTCTGAAAGTGTGCTGGTTGAACATTGGGAAATAATAGGTTGCCATCATATGCTCTGTATTACTACCCACCATATTTAAACTCGGTTACTTGAGTCATTTTTATCTTGGTGGTTGTGGCTTAGTCGGTCAATTTGCCTGGAAATTTTGATTCTACATCCTGTACAAATTGCCCTTGGTGCTTATCTGTGATTAAAATGCAAGATACTAATGATAGAGTGACGGTAGAGTTTTGATTCTGGACCATTGGTAACTTGTCCGACCATAAATAATATTGAGCGAAGTTCCACGGGGTGCCTCCGCTGCTGCTGCTGCTGCTGCTTCCTGCAATCCGGCTGCACTAGCGCTCCTGTCTAGCCAAATTTTGATGGAATTGATACAAAGTGTATTATGTGATGGTGACCATGAAAATTGATACAAAGTGTGTTATGTGTGAACGATTCGATGAGGATGGTGCCCATTTCTTTTTCAAGTGCAAAGGGGTTCGGCATATATGGATAACCCTGCAACTGGAAGCAACAAGGGAGGAATTAGTGGGGCTATTATCAGCCAGAGAAGTTGTGGAGGCAATTCTGAGGATGAAGCCGGAGATACAAAGGACAGTCATAACTCTAATGTATTCCTGGTGGTCTGAAAGATGCGGTGTAAGAGAGGGAGAGCAACGAAGAGATGGTGGCCGCCTGGCACAGCTGATTGGTTCTTATGCAGATGAATGGGCGTCCATCAAGCAGCCAAAAGAAGTGGCTTCTCAGTCGCAAGCGACATACTCTGAAGATTAATTGTGATGGTGCTTTCTTCCCAAATACACGCTCTGGTGGTTGGGGCTTTTTGATACGGGAGTGGGATGGAGGGGTAATATGCTCAGGTTATGGAAAACTGGTGAATGTTAGCGATGCTCTTCATGCAGAGTTGGTGGCATGCTTACAGGCGCTGCAGCGAGCAGCTGACATGGGAGTTCAGAGAATTTTGGTTGAGACGGATGCATCCATGATTGTGCGCGCAGTAGGCTCTGGAGATTATGATCGATGCTCGGCCGGAGGTCTCCTGTGGGAACTCAAGAATCTGCTTAGGAGTAATTTTCTTTCGTATAAGGTTGCTCATGCACCACGATCCTGTAATATGGCCGCTGATGGCCTCGCTGCCCTTGGGGCGAGTTTGAGTCAGGGTGCTAGGCCAATATGGGACAGCATTCCAAATTGTATTCCTGACTTGGTCGCCAATGATTTGGCGTCGTATTATGAGTAATGGAGATCGCTTCCATGATAAAAAAAATGGGAAATTTGGCTAGACACCTATATCCTCTGCTCAGACGTCACCCTCCGTTTTCATCCGACTGTTTCCTCCCATGCCGTACGGAACGGCCCACTTCAGCCTCCACCATGCAAGTCCTGACGGCGCAACTCCCTGCCCAGCGGCAGCTCCCCCTGGTGCGGCGTGAGCTCCTCCCTGGCCTAGCATGAGCCGTTCCCCGCGCTGCTCTGCCCCGCCACGCGAACCGCTCTGCCGCGCCGGCACTCTGCCCAGCTGCGCGGGCCGCTGCTCCGCCGCGTCAACTGCAACACTGTCCTGGCCGTGCGTGCGAATCTCATAGCCAGAGCTCCACAGTTAAATTGATCTTGTGAGAGCCAGAGCTAGCCCTTTATTAGTTCTTTTATAATTGAATGTAGTACGGTGGTTTCATGAGACAACCATTCCCATCATCAGATTTCAGGCATTCCATAGCTCCTCAGACCTCACTTACTTCCTGGATCATTCAGGCAGCCAGGCAGCTACACTATTTTTCATATCTTTAAATGCATTAGGAAATGTGAGCTCCAGCCAAATGCATCTCGTGTCTGCGCTCCTCTGGTTGATGCGTGTGAGATTGGTTAGTTTCCCATGACCATAGTCGTTGTCAGCAAGCAACACTAATATCACCAACTAATATCACCAACTCCAATCAATGCTATATATATTATTCAATCACGTGTGCACGTACTATTTAGATATATCATTGGATTCATATTCATCCGGGACGACGCTACGTACAAACTGGTATCTCCAACCGTGCTTGTATATATTCGATCAAAAAGTTAAATATGAGTTTCTAAAAAGTATATGCTGCCAAATAAACTTTTCTAAAAAGAAGCATGTACGAGTTATAGTTAATATTACCAACTTCTTCCAAAATAGTACAACTACATACTTGCACGATATCTGTCCAACCTATAATGTCCTTTTGTCCCGGTATAAGGACCTCCAATGCCTATACTCACTCCATTCAAATTATAAGAGGTTTTTGATTGTTTTATATACATCACTTCCACTATGCATCTGGCTAGATACCATGTATATTTTGATACTTCACAAAAAGTAACGTATCTAAAAAGCTATAATGTCTTATAATTTAAGATAAGGCTACTAATTTTCACAAATCTAAGTAGTTTCCCTTTGTTCATGTGTGAAAATTCATGAAATCCAAACATTTAATTAGTTTGTTAATGATTACAATTTTTCTGAACTAATACGGTTTGTTAGTTATATGAAAATTCTAGTTTTAGTTATTTTTCTCAAAAGGTGATGACGGAATATATATACACTAATTATAGTTTCAAAGGTTACCTTTCAAGTTTCTTGTTTACATATGCCATCTTTTAAAAAACATAGTTAACATATAGACACTAAAACATGCATGCTCTTATTCAAATTTTAATTCTCACTAGGACAAAAAAAAAAACATTTCTAGTGGTGATTGTTTTAATTTTATTTTCCATGTCATGATTCCTAGCCTCGCATATTGTGTTCTTAACACTATGCGGACGCTCACTTAGTCACTTGTGACCAGGAATAACATGATACTTCAAAAAAAAAAAAAAGAATGCAATTCTAGGATAGTGTCATGTTAAAGTAAGTCAAGTTTGACTAAATTTGTATACTTTACCAAAAACGTACCTTTAGATTCTATATGAACAAACTTTTCATAATGTAGTTATTTCGCATAATAAACATTCATACTTTTTTAACTATAAGTTTGATAAAATTTTAGGCACTTTAATCAAGAATACACATAGAATTGTATTGTTTTCTTTGGGACAAACATAATATCCTTTTACATTAATTTTTTGAAATCTTGTATTGTGTACTTTGGCCCCTAAATAATTT